>JAMAKW010000087.1:151787-189625 GCA_023628315.1 Neopestalotiopsis sp. M2102B
TCCATCTCGATTCTTTCTCTGTACAACTGGTCCATCCTGGGACGTCTGTAGCGTCTGTGGTATCTTCCGTGAGAAGAGGAGCTTTCTTTTGGCTCGTTTTCCTTTGCTGGGAAACATTTAAGAAACTTGACCAACGCGTCATTGTCCCCATTGTAGGCCAGGGAAAGAACTAGACCATACTTATGAAAGAAGTCTTGCGCTTCCTTCAATTTTCGGTATATTCCGTGAGAAGAGGAGCTTTCTTTTTGCTCGTTTTCCTTTGCTGGAAAACGCTCAAGAAACTTGAACAACGCGTCATTGTCCCCATTGTAGGCCAGGGAAAGAACTAGACCATAATTATTAAACAAATCTTGCGCTTCCTTCAATTTTCTCTCTTTCTTGTGTTTCCTCGCCTCGTCGCTGTTGCGCTGTGGGATAGCTTTGCTGCCAGTGCTAGCAGAGGCTGGTCGTGAGAACCAAGCCAGGCTTGGCTGCAGCCCCAGCATGCAAAATATCAGAAGCAGCGGTGACAGAAGTATCACGAACCAGTCCCAGATCGTCAAGACAACTTGTTCTGGACGATTGACCCGAAGTATCTCCTCCACAGCTGTATTGTATCCTTTCTGAAGGGCGTATAGAGTGAGAAGGTGTCCTTTTTTGGACGAGAGGTCGATTTTCGCTCCACGATCCAAAAGAAGTGCAGCTATTTCACCACGGTCCTTTTTGAAGGCGATGATGAGAGGGCTTTGGTGGAAGTCGTCAAGCGCACTCACGTCGAGCCCCTGCTTGATCAAGTTGTCGACGAGGCTTTTATATCCAAGGAAGACAGCCAGGTGCAGTGAAGGATTCGGAGGAATCTTTGACATGTCGCAAAAATTCGAACCCCGATGATATGACTCATTGCGTCTCTCCAGGATCTTCGTATACTTGTAGTACGCCTGAAGATGTTGAAGCAATTGGTAATAGACCCTCTTTGTGACGACTTGGCTGATGCTTTTGAACAGTTCATCGTTTCCCTTGTAAGATGAGAGCTGCAGCATGCGGAAGTGCTCGTCCAGGTGCTCGTGAAGGTACTCTGCCGCATAGCGAGCAAATGGGAACGTATCGAACAGTTCTTCCGGTTTCCGGGGATCATATTGCTTCTCCAGTTTATCGATGCAGAGATACTTTGCGCACACCAGCGAGATCTCAGAATGAAAGTTGGTAAACTCAGGAATCTGCACGTGACTGAAATAGTGCACCGCAGAGTAATGCATATACCGGACGCTGTTGAAGTCGTCCTCCCCGTCTTTTGAGGGCACCACAAGACCGCAACAGTAAGATACCAGTTTGTCTTCCCCAAATAGGGTGATGCCTGAAAAACTGTAAGGTTGGAACTCATTCACATTTGCATGGACTCCGATCGCGTGAGCCAACTCCATTACACCGAGCGGACGTCGGGCCTTGGCGAGCCAACCAAGAATTAAGAGCCCGTACTTCCTTCTGTACGAACCCTTTTCACAGATTCGTTCAAGAGCCTGTTTGTAACTGTCATCAACTGTCATTGGCAAACGACTCAGCACACTGTTCACTTCTTTCAGGCTGTCGATGTCCTTGAGCGCATTCATGTGAAGTTTTGCAAGCAGAAACCTAATAATGTCAGTCGCGAGTTCTCTTTTCGTTGACACTCTCCTGCTTACATTCCACAGGCTTTTCTTGTGACGACCTTCTTGATTGTTTCGATGAGGTCCGCTGGCGCGGTTTCAAACTTTGGGTGGTGCTTGATTTCGGCATCAACATAATCACTGATGTCAGTGCTGTTGGCTTGGATGGCTACTTTCCGAAAGCTTCTTGATAAACGGTCCTCGTCCTCCAAGAGCCTGGAAGTGACGAGAATCCTGGCCGATTTACTGATCTCATTGATAGAATCCAGTACCTGATGTCGATGATCGTCGGGGCATTCATCCATAGCGTCCAATACAACATACAGAACTCGATCGGTCGTGAGTCCCGATAGAATCATCTTCAAATACTCCGATGTGGGTTTCACGTATGCGTCTCCGTCCTTCCCCTTCAGAGATTTCTCTTCCCATTCTTCGATAATTCCTGAGGGGATCGAATGCCGCTGTGCAACAACTTGTCTCGCCATCATACCAAGCATTTCGTGGATATTCTTGGTTTTTCCGTGCTTCATGAATAAATATATCACGTCATGTTCTTTGAGGGCAGTTGTCTTGTCATGGTTTTTTGAAGAAGACATCTGTCCATACTTCATTGGAGTCAATACTTCGTCATTTCTCACTCCATCTTGGAGGTGGCGTATGATGATAGACCTAGATTAAAGTACATGTTAGATGACTCTTGTATCGGAAACACTCAAATTCGTTCCTGACTTACGCGAGAACTGATTTTCCAGCACCAGCTAAACTTAGTCAGAGTCATTTGTCTATTATAGGTTCAAAATTGGGAACAAAACTCACGTTTCCCGGTGTACCACAGCTTTGAACCGTCTGTCGTCTCCCATTCTCTGAACTCCTCTGACTTCAAGAGCCATTGGCCAGGATTTTGCTGCCCAAATTCAGCTAGCAGATCATCGTGGGAGCGATCAGATATTGAGGGCGATAACCAACTCAAAATCTCATTCCTTTCATGTTTCTGGATTGCTTTGTCGACAGCTTTGTAGTTGTTCACTGTAAGAGAAAAACAAAGGTTTCTCTTGGAGCGCTTGATATCGTTGAAGAGATTGTCTAGCCCACTTTCTTTGCTAAGTTTGGATCTCGCCCATTTTCCTTCGAACCACAATGTCAGCAGTAGTCAGAACCGGGGAGCGTTTTCTTGTACTAACGGAACTTGCTGCCGTGTGCCTCAATCGCAAATGCGCAAATGTCAAGGGAGGTAGAGTAAATGTCCAACAGATGCTTCTTCGTGGTATAAGACCCATCACCAGGCCGCAGGACCCCTTTCAAAGCTGAAATATCTGTGAACAGGTTTGCGACATCTTTTAAGAAGTCCGAAATCTTGTCGAGATCTTCCTGGATCTTTGACCAATACTGAAAGACGGAGGCAAAAGCTTGGACAACAAATGTGGCTGGAGCGACAGCAGGGATAGCCTGTCAGCTATGGTTAGGATTATGACCTGAAACTATAACCACTCAAGAACTCACCGCGGAAGTAAACTGGAGAACCGATGTCAACACACTAAATACTTGCTGAATTTCATTCATGTGGGAGCTGATTCTATCAGCAACAGGCGGGTGGTTTTGGTTTGTGGATTTAATGTCCTTGCTGACAGAAGCAGCCCATGTGACAGGATCGTCGAGGGCTGACTGCTCGGGAATGTTAACCCCGTTTTCTTTTGCTTTGATTCGGAAATTTTGCTCTGCCTTTAGCCAAAGCTGATCGAAAGGCTCGTTGTCGGCAGCGGCAAACATTTCGAGTGCCATGGTTCCCAGTGAAGAGATGTCGTGTGCTTTTGTAGGATAATAAGCAATTGAGTAAGGCAAAGCTTGATACCGAGAGAATATGAAGTGCAGGTTCCGATAGGACCTTTTCAATCAACAGCCTTGGGACAACAGGTCCACATAAAATGATGCCCAATAATAAGACACATGCATGATTTTCCGAGGAACACATTGCACTGCCAAACACCCTTGCCATGCAGTCAGCTACTTTTGAGGCAGGCTGATGTGATAGGCTAATGATCTACCCGAGCTGAAAACACATGCATACAACCCGCATGTAGGGTACTTTGCTAATTGCTCATTATTTGCCTTGGATAGTTGACGTTCGTGGGAGCCCCGAAAATGATTGAACAGTAGTTTTTCCCAGCCTGCAGCTTGCCGGCCTCTGGCCTTCACCGGGATCACACGCCAGATGCGCACTGGGTCTTGACCCACGCTCTTGTGAGGCCGAAGAGTCCAGACCACAATACATTATGCCTGACAACAAGGGTACCTTGTATTGTTTCGAGCATGGACCCTTGTAGGACGGAAGACCAAACCTGTCCTCATGTCCTCAGGTACGAGCTCTTAATGGGACAATACTTATTGGATTGAAAGGTCCTGCGCTATGGCTAAAAGTGGATCGAAAGCAGGATAAATAAGTACACAGTAGGGATACCTTTTTAGGTTGTGTAATACTTAGAATAACACAATCACGTTCGTCGGCGGAAACGCGGCAACTTCCCATAATAACGGAAAAAATGAATAATGTGCAACGGTAAGATATGCGTAATTAGGTACCTGGGCAATATGTAATATTATGGACGGAAAGCTACCTTATTTTATATTTATTAAATGGTGGATTATAAAACTTATATATTAGGGTGTGCTTAAGCATATTAATTAATATTATAATATTTAAATAAAAATATAAGGCCTTTCGGGGATTAGCCGGGGCTACTTAAATAAGCGTATATTTTATTAAATTTAAAGGCGGATAATATAAAATAATATATTATAATTAACGTATTTAACAAGCGAGTCGCTAATATAAGCGAGTCGCTAGCTAAATCGGATTTCTTAACTGCAAATTTATAAAAATTAACCACTATAATAATTTACCAATGGAACGTTAGGTAGTAGTTAGTATACCACATATTGCTATATAGACTAATTCTTGCAAAAGCAAGAATTTAATACAGCGGCGTTGCGCTAATAATATCTAGCTATGGCGTTAGCGCCACGCCTGCGGTGCGGCGCCACTGCGCAGTGCCTATATGGGGCATCGTTACAACCACCACGTAATAAATTCAATTAAATTATTTTAAATCTTTTTTATCGGACGTTTTTACCTTAATTATATAAATTCGTGTATTATATCCGGGATTACCGTAAATATTATAACGCCGAACGCGCGCTTTTACCTTTTTCGGATAATTATTATTATTATTATTATTTCCTTATTTTATTAATTTATTACCTTTTTTCGATTTAAATTTTTAATCCTTTTTAAACGGTAAAAATCCTTTTAGTTTAAAAATGTTTATTTTTTATCCTTCGACGTTTATTAAATATATAATTAATTTTTTTTAATTTAGCGGTTTTATTTTTTAAAAAAGTATTTTTATAATAAGAATTATATAATTATAGCTTTTATAAATAAATTTATAATTATAATAATTAACGTTAGCGAATTTTTTAATAAATAAAAATTCGATTTTTAATATATACCGATTATAAAATCGCTTTTTTAATATTATTAAATATTATTAAAGCTTAAAAATAAAATAAAATTTTAAAATTTAATAAAAGAATTTAGGCTATTATTACCGGTTTTAATTTTAAAATAATATATTCGGAATTAAAAAATACTAAATTAATGCCTTTAAAATTAGCTTAAATATTTTTTAAAATTATTAACGCAATATAAGCGTTATAGAAAATAAAAATAAATTTTTTTTTAAAATATAAATTATATAACGCCGTATAAAACTTTTAATTTTACGATTATAAACTCGTTTTAACGGGCTAAAATATTTAATATTAAAAGGTTAAAATTTATAAAATAAATAAGCAAATATATAAAAAATAATAATATTATTTTTTTAATAATAATTTTCGAAAATTTCTAAATAATAGCTTTTATAACCGTCGAAAATAAAAAGGCGTTTTATATTTTATAAACGTAATTTAATATAAAAATTAAAATATTATATAAAATTTAAATTAAATTCGTTAATTATTTAGCTATTATTAAATATTTTAATTTTTTAATTAGGCGATATTTATATATTATAATATTAAAAAGCAAAATAAATTTTGCTTTAAAAAATAATAAAAAGCGGTACCGCGTAACCCGTTAAATTTATAACGGCGATAATTATAAATTAATTTTTATTTTTTTATTATATTTGCCTTAATTTAGCACGTTTTTTAAGCTTATAACGATTATTCTAAATATAATAACGCTTATTATAAATCCGGTTTTATCGAAATTATAAATATTTTTTAATTAAATCGCGTTTTCGGCGATAACTTTTTTATACGTTTAAATTACGCGTTATACGCAACCGGATTTTTATATAAAACCCTATTATAATTTATTTTACGATTATAACGCGTCCGGAAAAATAATATTTGTTTAATAAAATTACGCGTTTAATTAATATTAACGCGTTCCGCGCCGCGATCGGTTAATAATTAATTCGCTATATTTTTAATATATATATATCGGGGCGGAAATAATTGCGCATTTAAATCGAAAATAAAAAAAAATAATTATCTTTTTTTCGGAAATCGTTAATTTTTTTTAAATTAGCTATAATATCGCGTTAGGCAAATTTTCCGGCGATTTAATCGTATAAAATCGTTTAAAAAACGTAATAAATAAATATAAGCTTCGAAATAAAAATATAAAAAAGATTTTTATACGCTTAAATAATAAATTATAAATCCGATTTATTATATAAAAATATTATTATATTTAATAAAAAAATAAAAAATTAAAATTTAATAATAAAAAAATTTAAATTAACTAATAACTCGCTTATATTAGCGATTCGCTTATTAATTAACGTAATTTATAATTAACTTAATCACTTAATTAACTTAATTACGCTTATTATTAAAATATAAAATTTAATACGATTTCGCAATTATAACGCTATTAATTAATTAAAATTATTTAAAATATTTTTATTTAAATAATTTTATTTTAATTTAGCAAATTCGCGCATTATACCCGGTTTTCCCGCATACGCTATAGCGCCGTTATTATAGCTAGCTATAATTTAATATAATATTATTTTTATATATTGTTGCACGGATGTTATACAGCATCGGATAATATATAAAAATAGCATTATAACGCATATTATATCGTTATAATAGCTATAAAGGCTATAAAGATATCGGTTATTAACGGTATCTTTAACGTGCGGTAAAGCTTTATTAAGTGGTGGCTATTGCGGTGGCAATATTATAGGGTAGCCCTACCCAAATATTTTTTATAGTATTTTATTATTTTCCTTAATTATAAATTAACCGTATTATTAATTAATTTGATTATAAATCAATTAATTAATAATATATTTTAAAATATTTTTATTAGTTAATTTAATAGGTATAAAAAGGAGTTATTTTACCTATAATTAATTTATTTTCTTTTTCTTTTTAAGCTTTAATAAAACCATATTTTTTAGCCTATATTAAACGATTTTATAAATCCTATAATTAAACGCTTCCTTATACCTAAAATATATAATTATTTAATTAATCCTTAAAACAGGTTATAAGCCCGGTCCGGTATAATATTATATTTAAATACCGGATTTTATAATCGAAAACTATAATTTTAGGCCCGGAACGGTTAATTTTACCCGTTATAGCCATATAACGGCTAAAAAGTTAATTATTTAAATTTCGGAAACTTATTATAATGGCCGATTATAAATAATATATTAAATTATATTATATTATAGGCTATATACCTTAATAAAAGGTATAAAATCGAAAATTATAGCCGCATTCCCGAATAAATTATAAATTATTTAGTATAAATTTCGGAATTCCGCTATAATAGCCGATTATTATATTAGGAAAGCAGCGTTATCCGTTTTACGGATTATTTATACGATATTTTATCGTATAACGTAATTGATAAGCGAGTCGCCAATACAAGCGAGTCGCCAGCCAAATCGGACTTCTTGATTATAAATTTATAAAACTTAACTACTACGTAATAAATTCAATTGAATTATTCTAAATCCTCTTTATCAGACGTTTCTACCTTAATTATATAAATTCGCGCATTATATCCGGGGTTGCCGCAAATACTATAACGCCGAACGCGCGCTTTTGCCCTCCTCGGACGATTATTATTATTACTATCCCCTTGCTTTATTAACCTATTACCTTTTTTTTCGATTTAAATTTTTAGTCCCTTTTAGACGGTAAAAGTTTTTCCAGGCTATAAACGTTTATTTTTTGTCCTTCGACGCTTATTAAGCATATGGTTAGTCTTCTCTAACTTAGCGACCCTATTTTTAAAAAGGGTATTTTTATAAAAAAGATTATATATAGCTTTTGCGAATAAGTTTATAGCTATAATAATTAACGTTAGCGAATTTCTTTAGTAAGTAGAGATTCGGTTTTTAATATATACTAATTATAAAGTCGCTTTTTTAATATTGCTAGGTGTTATTAAAGCCTAAAGATAAGGTAAAATCTTAGGGTTTGGCGAGGGAGTTCGGATTATTGCTACCGGTTTTAATTTTAAAATAATATATCCAGGATCGAAAGGTATTAAACTAGTGCCTTTAAAACTAGCTTAGATATTTTTTAGAATTATTAACGCAGTGTAAGCGCTATAAAATACAGGAAGGAAATTTTTTTTTAAAATATGGGTTATATGGCGCCGTATAAGATTTTTAATTTCGCGACTATAGGCTCGTTTTAACGGGCTAAAATATTTAATATTAAAAGGTTAAAATTTATAGGATAAATAAGCAGGTATACAAAAAATAATAATACTGTTTTTTTTACAATAGTTCTCGAAAACTTCCGAGTGGTGGCTTTTATAGCCGTCGAGGATAAAAAGGCGTTTTATACCCCGTAAACGCGATTTAGTATAAAAATTAAAATATTATGCGAAATCTAAACCGAATTCGTTAATTATCTAGCTATTATTAAATACCCTAATCTTCTAATCGGGCGGTATTTGCGTATCGCGATACTAAAAAACAAGGTGGGTTTTGCCTTAAAAGATAATAAAAGGCGGTATCGCGTAACCCGTCGCATTTATAGCGGTAATAATTATAAACTAATTTTTATTATTTTACTATGCTTGCCTTGGCCTGGCACGTCTTTTTGAGCTTATAACGACTATTCCCGATACGATAACGCCTATTATAAATCCGGTTTTATCGAAATTATAAATATCCTTTAGTTAGATCGAGTTTTCGGCGATAACCTCTTTTACGCGTTTAAACCACGCGTTATACGCGACCGGATTTTTATATAAGACCTTATTATAATCTATTTTACGATTATAACGCGTCCGGAGAAATGGTATTCGCTTAATAAAGTTGCGCGTCCAATTAATACCGACGCGTCCCGCGCCGCGATCGGCCAATAATCGATTCGCTATATCTTTAATATATGCGTACCGGGGCGGAAATAATCGCGCATTTAAATCGAGAATAAAGGAAACAATCACCTTCTCTTCGGAAATCGTTAATTTTTTTAAATTAGCTATAATATCGCGTCGGGCAGGTTTTCCGGCGATTCGGTCGCGTAAGGTCGTCCGGGGGACGTGGTAAATAGATGCAAGCTTCGAAATAGGAATATAGGGATCTCTTTTATACGCCTGGATAGCGAGTTGCAAATCCGATTCGTTATACGAAGATATTATTATTTTTAGTGGAGGAATAAAAAATTAAAATTTAGTGGTAAAAAAGTTTAAATTGGCTGGCGACTCACTTATATTGGCGACTCGCTTGTCAATTACGTTAATTAAAAATTATTACCTTTTTTTCGACAAATCTTTTACCGTTTTTAATAAATTATATATTATTATAACGGGAAAAATTTAGCAAAATTGTGACGAATTATACGATCGGGTTTTTTAAATAAACCTAAAGTATAAATTTAGGTGGGTTTATGCTAATAAGGTGCGCTAGCTAAAAAGATAATTATATTAAGCAAAAAATAATTAAAGTGGTTTTAAAAAGATTTATAAATATAATCGTTAAAGCGTATTAAATGCTTTATTTATAAGTAAAATAAATGCTTAAATTAATTATTAAGGTAATAATTATTTATATAACCGTAAAAAATCCGTCCCTAATATATTTATTTATTCCCTTATTAATATTTACTTAAATCGTATTAATAAATATAATCCTTATTATCCTAGATCGCTAAAATAAAAACGATCCCTAATTAAATCGTTACGATCTAAACGATTTTTTATTTTAGCGCGCTGCTAAAAACGTAATCCTATTAATATTTATTAATAGCTAATACGGGTAATAATCCTTAAGGTTTGGATCCGTAGTCCCTACCCCGTAGTATGCCTTTTTTAAGCGCTAATATATATTTATTTTCCTGCAAAAATGCGTATTCGTAATATTAGCTCCCCTTTTTATATTTTTTATTTTCGAAAGATTTAGGTCGCATAAATAAATCGTGGTATTTACCTGCCATAATCCTTCGGATTTTTTTTTTATGCTTTATTATAATATTTATTTATTATATTAAGTCGAATCGAAAAATCTAAATCGAAAAAAATTCGTAAGCGCGATTTTTTTTTAAGCGCTATTGCTATTTATAGCTTTATCGCCGATATGCCTTATTTTTATTATTTTAGGCTTAAAAAAAAATATAAAATAGTGGAAAAATCGTCGCGTTACGCGGCGTATATTAGCAGGAATCGATTTTATAATAGGGTATTAGTGGCTTTTTTTTTAAAAAAGCTGCTTTTTTAATAGCGCAAATTAAATGCGAAAAAGAGTAAGGTAAGCAAAGATTTAATGGAGATTTATCGTTAAATAACGGATTTTTAGATATAGCTATCGATTGCTTTAAATCGTTTAAATCGTATCCGGAAGATATAGGATCGGGTAAAGGGAAAAATAATCGTGGAGATATAGCGTAATATATTAAAATTAGATAAGGAAGATAATTTAATTCCTGCCTTAAATAGCCACGAATAATTTATGGTAAAGGATTTTTAATTTATAAGGGTTTTTAACGAGGTAAATTAGTCGATTTTTGGTTTCGAAAATAATTTTGCAAATTTTAATCCGCTTATTAATCCTAAAAATATTAATTTAAAGCGATATAATCCTTAATATATTTCCTAGGCTCCTAAATATTTTTTTTAAATAGGTAATTTTCCTATTTAACGTGGAATTAATATCCTCGTCCGGCTTTTTTATAATCAATAATTTTTTTAATAATATATTTTTGCTAATTTAGCTTTATTTTTAGCGTTTCGTCGATTTTAGCGTTTTTTAGTGCTAATTTTAGCAATAAAATATAAAAGGTTCGGTAATTCTTTATAATTTTTAATAATTTAAATCGGTAATTAATATCCGAGATCTTTTTCTCGATTATAAATGCTCCGAGTTTTTTAAAATCGAGTTTATCGCTTAGCCGTTTTATTTTAATATTTTTGCGTAAAAAGTAAATTTTTATCTCCTTTCGTAAAAATTGGTTTTTTAATTTTTTTTTTATTATAATATTCCTTAGTTTTATTTTATAAAACGATAAAATTTTATTATAATTTCGTTTATAATTTTTTAAGTTATTTTATATGCTTAATCGCATATAATGCAAATTCCTTTCCTTTTAAGGGTTTTTTTATAATATTTGGTTTATAGCCGTAATTAGCGTAAAATAATAATATTTTTATAAATTCTCGTATTGCACTATTATATGTAAATTGCGTAAATGGCAATAGTATAACCTAATTATTTTATTAATAATTAACGTAGCATCGTAAATATTTTTTAAATATTTAATTTATTTTTTCCGTTTATCCGTCGGTTTGCGGATGGAATGCTATAAATAGCTTATAATTGCATTTTAATTAATTAATAAGTGATTTTTAAAATTTCGATATAAATAATTTATTTTGGTTTAAAATAATTTCGTTTAATAATCCGTATTAGCTAGCTATCGTCCGAAGAAACGTATAAATTAGTTTTTTTGCGTTATTAGCTTTTTTATATAAAAAGAAATAAGCGTATTTAATAAGTCGTTTTATAAATATTAAGATATTATTATAAAATACCCTAATTAAGGGTTTTTTCGATAATAGTAATTTTATAATAAAATTTAAAATAATAAATTTTTATATTTTATTTAGCGGTAATATAAGTTATAATTTTTTATATTATTTATATTTAGCGGCTTTAGCTTTATTATATAGGTTATATTTTTTAATAATATCGGTAATCTTTTTTTTAAAATTTGCATAATCGAAATATTATCGGATTCGATTAATTATTTTAAAAATGCCTTAGTATTTAATGGCTAGTATAATATAAAAGTCCGTAATAAATTCGTTACGGAATTTTTCCGGTATTTTAAGTTTTCCGTGGAATAACGGCGGTATAAGATTTTTATTAATAATTCGATCCGTTTAATTATTTTTATTAGTGACTTTAATTATAGCGTAAAAGGTTATTATAAGGATTAAGTTCCCGTTTTCTTTTATAATAAAAAGGGTATATGCCTTTTTAGGTATTTTTTAAAAATAATCCGGTCGTTAATTAAATGCGTCGGCTCGTCCGTTTTTTAATCTTTATCGGTATATAATTTTAAAGTTAAAATCTATTAAAAATTCTATTTATCGGATTTATCGTTTATTAAATTTTTTATTAATAATAAATAAGGCTAAATTTTTATAATTAATAACGTAGTCCACAAGTAAGCTAGCCACCCAAGTGAGCTGGCCACTTAAACAAGCAAAAGCTTGAACACAACGCGATTTCGCAACCACAACGCCGTAAATCAATTAAAATTACTCAGAATACTCTTACCCAGATAATTCTATCTCTACCTGGCAAATTCGCGCATTATACCCGGTCTTCCCGCATACGCCACAGCGCCGTTGCCGTAGCTGGCCACGGTTTGATCCAGCACCATTTCCACGCATTTCCTGCTATACTTGCTGCGCAACGTCCCTTTGATCCTAAAGATCTTGCACGTCTTATAAATTAAGTAATCCCCCAAGCCGGACTCGTATTTTTTTGGCCCTGCGCCGCTTGCTAATTAAAGCATTTGCCTCTCGGAATTCAGCGACCTCAGCTTAAAAGAAAGCCATCTTATGCATAATACCCCGCGCTCCTTTCGAGAATTAATCGATAGCGTCGTAGATTGACGTCGGGGAGCTATTTTGATGCCTGGCGATTCGAGATTTAATAAATTCGGATTATAAAGTAGCCTCGGTTGGGTTGTTTGGCGTCCGAGAAGCCCAAGGAAGGGTTTCCCGTATAAAGGGCCGGGAGGACGTTGGAGTCTGTAATTTCACATCCAGCTTCGCAATAACGATATCTAGGCTTAAAGGTATAAGCCCAGCCCCTTGGAAGCCTGCACGAATATTGCTTTCGGTAAGGCTCTTCTTGAACGCGTCGCAAAATGCCGGAAGAAAGTCCTCCTTCGTAATATGCGAAATCCGGGCTCGGACGAGCTTCTCAATTTGCGTACCGTAAGCCTTTTTCAATGGCGCAAAACATGCCACATCTAGTGGCTAGAGGATATAAGAAGAGTATGCAGGCATACAGAGTATAATAATATTATTCTCTTTGCAATATTGCTCAAAGGCGTCGGAATGGTGGCTTTCGTGGCCGTCTAGGATAAGCAGGCGGTATACACCCGATTTCCGACTCTTAGTATACTCATCAAAGTATTTTAACCAATCTGCGGTTAATTCGTTCGTTATCCAGCCATTTGCGCTTACAGCGATTCTCCAGTCCTTTAATAACGCGTCGTTTTCGTACCAGGAAAAGAGGTAGTATTTGCCCTTAACAATAATAAACGGCGGGACCGTCCAGCCTTATAAATTAACACCCTGAATTACCGTAGCCCATTCTCGATTACCAGGCTGGGCCATTTTAGGCTTTCCTCTCCTATCAGAGCTTATAACAACCATCGATACGGTAATTTAACCCATCATAAAGCCGGTTTCGTCAAAGTTGTAGATATCGGCATCGGCGATACCGTATTTCGCGATCGTATTGCGCACAAAGTCAAACCAGTCTTTTATTAGCTCTAGATCTTCGCACAAAGCCCGTGAATAGTCGTATTTACGGCTGAAAACCGTTTTAAGCTATAGTTATCGCTTAACGAAATTGGAGGCCCAGTTCTTGCCGACGCGTGACGCGTCGCGGTCGCGTAGCAGCCGATTCGCCATATCTTCAACAACACTTAGCCGGGGAGGAAATGCTTAGGAATCTAACTCAATTATCCTTTAAACAATTGTTTCTTCTTCTAATTTGGTTAGATTCTTGCAAGGTGGTGAAATATCGCGTCGTGCTTGGGTGCCGTCAATACGCGTCTTAAGTATTAAGCGAGGGACTATATAAATAATTACAGCGCGTCGAATGCTTAGCTTAGGATTTTTCTTAATAGCTTGGATAGCTAGCAGTAATTAAGCTTCTTTTTGAATAGAATCCATCTAGAATTAATTATATAGTAAAATTGGCAAGTTAAAGTCCATCTCTTGCTAATTAGCGTGGCCAGCTCACTTAGGTGGCCAGCTCACTTGTGGACTACGTTATAAATTTTAACTTAATAATTAATTTTGCTAAAGTAATATTTTTATTTCCGGAATATTTTAATAATTATTATTAATTTTTTATCGTAAATTTAATAATTAAATTATTTCTTAATAAATTTTTTAAAATAAAAGGCTATAAGGTATAATTTTCTTTTATTATCTTTTTAATTAAATTATCCGCTTATAGCATAATTTAAGGCATTTATTTCGATTTTAAATTTTTTATTTAGGTTTACTATGCGTATTATAGGTTTGTTTATAATTCGTTTTTTAATATTTTTAAAAGCTTCCTATTTTTTTATAATTTAATTAAATAATATATTTTTTTTTATTAAATGCGTTAAAAGTGCCGCGATACCTCCGAATCCTTTAATAAATATTTAGTAAAAATTTACGAATTTTAAAAAAAATCTAACTTTTTTAATTATTTTCGGGGTAAGCTAATCCCTAATTATTAAGATTTTAGAATTTTTTATTTTAATTTCCCCGGAGAATATTATGTATTTTACGAAGGTAATTTATTTGCAATAAAATTCGCTTTTTTTAAAATTAATTAATAATTTAGCGTCCTAAAATTTCCGTAATATTTATTTTATATATTTTTTATATTTTTCTAAATCCTTAAAATAAATTAAAATATCGTTTAAATAAACGACGACGAATTTATCGAAAAATTCCTTTAGGATATCGTTAATTATATTTTAGAAATTAGCTAATGCGTTAGTGAGCCCGAATAGCATTACTTTATATTTATAATATCCGAATTCGCAACGAAAGCCTATTTTTTATTTGTTTTTTGCTTTAATTTTAATAAAATTATACGCATTTAGCAAATTTAAGGCCGTAAACCACTAAGCGCCGTATAATTTATCGCGTAACGTATTTATTAATAAAAATAAATAACGATTTTTTATCGTAATATCGTTAAGCTTGCGGTAATCGATATAAGGTTTTTATTTTTTTAGCTTCTTATTTTTTCCTTTTTTTAATACGAAAAAAATAGGGTATCCGGCGGGTAATCGGCTTTTAATAATCCACTCTTTTTTTAATATATCGCCGATATATTCCTCGAATATTATTTTATATTTTAGCTATATAAAGCGGATTAGCATAT
Source organism: Neopestalotiopsis sp. M2102B (assembly GCA_023628315.1). NCBI lineage: Eukaryota > Fungi > Ascomycota > Sordariomycetes > Amphisphaeriales > Sporocadaceae > Neopestalotiopsis > Neopestalotiopsis sp. M2102B. Next base: position 167,086 of record JAMAKW010000087.1, read on the forward strand.
AATAAGGTTTTTTTCCTTTTTTATAAAATATTTTATAATTATATCGTATATATTTTAATATTTTTATTTTTAATTTTTTATTAAATAAATCGCTAAATTTTTTATATTTTTTAAATATTATTTTATTAATATTCGGCTTAATATTTTTAATTATTAAATAAAATCCAAATATTTTAAAGCTATTTAAAGGTTTATTTGCTAAATTTTTTTCAAAGGCTAGCTTTTTTTTGGCGTATTTTATTAGAATTAGCCGGTTTTTTAATTTATTTTAGGATTATTTACCCGCAACCAAAATATCTTTAAGACTAAATCGTAATCCGTAATTCCCGCGATATCGCACGTAAATTTTTTATAATAATCCTAAATAAAAATCTAAATAACGTAATTAACAAGCGAGTCGCCAATACAAGCGAGTCGCCAGCCAAACCGGATTTTTTAATTGCAAACTCACGGAACTCAATTATTACGTAATAAATTTAATTAAATTATTCTAAATCCTCTTTATCGGACGTTTTTACCTTAATTATATAAATTCGCGCATTATATCCGGGGTTGCCGCAAATACCATAACGCCGAACGCGCGCTTCTGCCCTTTTCGAACGACTATTATTATTATTATTCCCTTGCTTTATTAATTTATTGCTTTTTTTTTCGACCTAAATTTCTAATCCCTTTTGGACGGTAAAAGTCCCTTTAAGTTATAAACGTTTATTTTTTATCCTCCGACGCTTGCTAAACATATAATTAGTTTTTTTTAATTTAGCGACCCTATTTTTAAAAAAGGTATTTTTATAAAAAAAATTATATATAGCTTTTGCGAATAAATTTATAATTATAATAATTAACGTTAGCGAATTTTTTTAATAAATAAAGATTCGGTTTTTAATATATATTAATTATAAAATCGCTTTTTTAATATTGCTAGGTATTATTAAAGCCTAAAAATAAGGTAAAATTTTAAAGTTTAGCGAGGGAGTTCGGATTATTGCTACCGGTTTTAATTTTAAAATAATATATCTAGGATCGAAAGGTATTAAATTAATGCCTTTAAAACTAGCCTAAATATTTTTTAGAATTATTAACGCAATATAAGCGCTATAAAATATAAAAAAGAAATCTTTTTTTAAAATATAGGTTATATGGCGCCGCATAAGACCTTTAATTTCGCGATTATAGGCTCGTTTTAACGGGCTAAAATATTTAATATTAAAAGGTTAAAATCTATAGGATAAATAAGCAGGTATATAAAAAATAATAATATTATTTTTTTTGCAATAATTCTCGAAAACTTCCGAGTAGTGGCTTTTATAGCCGTCGAGGATAAAAAAGCGTTTTATACCCCGTAAACGCGATTTAATATAAAAATTAAAATATTATGCGAAATTTAAACCGAATTCGTTAGTTATTTAGCTATTATTAAATACCCTAATTTTCTAATCGGGCGGTATTTGCGTATCGTAATATTAAAAAGCGAGGTGGGTTTTGCCTTAAAGGATAATAAAAAGCGGTACCGCATAACCCGTCGCATTTATAGCGGTAATAATTATAAACTAATTTTTATTGCTTTGCTATATTTGCCTTAGCCTAGCACGTCTTTTTAAGCTTATAACGATTATTCTAAATACAATAACGCCTATTATAAATCCGGTTTTATCGAAGTTATAGATATCCTTTGGTTAGATCGAGTTTTCGGCGATAACCTCTTTTACGCGTTTAAACCACGCGTTATACGCGACCGGATTTTTATATAAAACCTTATTATAGTCTATTTTACGATTATAACGCGTCCGGAGAGATGGTGTTCGCTTAATAAAGTTGCGCGTCCAATTGATACCGACGCGTCCCGCGCCGCGATCGGCCAATAATCGATTCGCTATATCTTTAATATATGCGTACCGGGGCGGAAATGATCGCGCATTTAAGTCGAGAATAAAGGAAATAATTACCTTTTTTTCGGAAATCGTTAATTTTTTTAAATTAGCTATAATATCGCGTCGGGCAGGTTTTCCGGCGATTCGGTCGCGTAAGGTCGTCCGGGAAACGTAATAAATAAATGCAAGCTTCGAAATAGGAATATAAGGATTTTTTTTATGCGCTTAGATAGCGAATTGCAAATCCGATTCGTTATACGAAAATATTATTATTTTTAGTAAAGGAATAAAAGATTAAAATTTAGTGGTAAAAAAATTTAAATTAGCTGGCGACTCGCTTATATTAGCGACTCGCTTATTAATTACGTTATACGTAATTTTCCGATTAATTATTTTTCCGTTATATAATATAAGGCTTTTATCGACGGTATTAAGTGTATAAAGCGTTTTTTTTATCCTCCGTAATATATCGAGGTCGTTAACGATTTTTAATAAAATAAAAATTCCTTAAGCTTTTATATCGATTAAAGCTCGTATGCGTTATTTTCCGATTCGCACTTTTATTATTAGGTAATTATATAATTTGCTATCGCTTTTAATAACGCAAATAAATATTTTTAGGGTGGACCGCTTCCGTTTTTTTAGAAATAATTTAGGTCGTTTCCCGACTTTTATTTAGCCTTATATTAAGCGCGCCTTTTTGCGGCGTTATCGAATATCCGTTAATTTCGTTAAATACGGTCTTTGTTTCTTTTTTAGCGGTAAAATGCGTTACCTGTTATTTTTTTTTTAATTAAGGGTTTTTTTTTAATTTCGATAATTTCTTTAACGGGTTTAATTTTAAATTTCTCCGCTATTCTCGATTCCCGGATATATCGTTACGCTTTTGCTTTATTTAGCATATAACGTATATAATTATTTTATAAGTATATTTATTATAATTTTTTTTATTAATTAAATATTGCGAAGGGCTAGGGTGCGAAATAAATACGACGTATCCTCGTATATCGCAATAGCTTATTTTTGCCTTCCCTGCGTATTTAGTTAAATAAGGGTAGCTAATAGCGTTTTTGCCTATTTTTAATAGGAATACTCCTTAAGCGGTTTTATTTTCGAAATATCGGTCGTATTTTAAGTCGATATACCTTATTTACGCAATTTATCCGTATTAGGGGTGTTTTAGGTTTAATCGGAGGTTATTTCCGAATACCGCTTTTAAAATCCTTTTTTCCTATTAAGTATTAGTTTTTTTTGCAAAATTCTTGCGAGTATTCGTCCGTTTCCGTATATTTTTACGGCGGATAATATATATTTAGCGTTTTCGTTATTTAGTCGCGTTTATTAAAATTTGTGCTCGAATTTTTCCCTAATAAAAATTTTTAATTTCGTAATAAATTCCCTCTTTTTTTTATAACCGTTAACGCTAGCTCCTAAAAATTCGTAAATATTCTCTTTATCGCTATTAATTTTATCCTTAAACGGGGTCGTTCGTTATTATTAAAGCTGCTATTTTGCTTTTTTAATTTAATAATAGGTTTCGTTTTTTAAAGCGCTATTAATAATATCGTTATCGCTATTTATTAATTATCCCTTTAAACCGATATAAATATTTCTTCCTAGGCGTATCGCGGCGGCTAAGGTTTATAGCTTTTAAAGGTATTATTTATTCCCGTTTTTGCTAAATTTATATATATAATAACCGTCGTTAAAATACGCCATTTAAAAGAGCGAATCGTAGGGTATTTCTTCTCGCTTGGCGCTATTAAATTGCTTTTTTCCTTTAGGTATAAGTTTAAATTTAAGCTTTTTCGGTTAGCGATATTTATTAGCGTAATATTTTAATCGATCGCAATTATAATATTTAATTTTAAATTTATTTTTTCGCTAGGTTACGTTAAAATCCATTAGCCCGCTATAAATTCCGTAAAAGGTTTTTTTTCTTTATTTTTGGTTTTTTTTTAGACCTCCGAACCGTATTCGTTTTAAATTAAGTTAATTTTTAAGGCTATTTTTGCCTTTTTCTAGTTTTTTTTCGTATAATCGGTTATCGATTTTAATAATTCGTTTTACGTATTTATAAAAATTATTAGGGCGATTTTCCCTAAATATTTCGTTTTTAATATCGTCCCGTAATTTTATATAAAAAAGGGTTATTATAATATCGTAATCGGTCCATTTAGTTCGCGAAACGATTTATTTAAATTCTGCGGTATAATTAGCGGCCGATCCTTATTATTGCAAATTTATAAATTCTCTTTTTGCGGTGCGGACCTCGTCCGGGTTATTAAAAGTAGCTTATAATTATCGTTCGAATTCGGAATAGCGTTTAAATATTTTTTTAATATTTTCGTTGCGGTTTTCGCTAGAGTTCCCGAAATAGTCCCTTATAATAAATTTAAATTATTTTAGGGCGGTATTTTTAAGGAATCCCGTAATATTTAGGATTTTATCCTTTTCGGTTTTAATAATATCTCGATAAAACCGTAAATATACCCTAGCCTAAATAAAAAAAGCTTAAACGCTTTTATTTTTTCCGTCGTAATAAAAAGGGGGAGGGATTTTATAGCCGTATTCCGTTTTTTTAAAAAAAAAAATAATAGCGATTTATTCCGTAAATTATTTATTTTCCCTTTTTATCGCGATATAAACCTTATTTAAATGCTAATTCTAAAATTATAAATTTTATATTTATTTTTAAAAAAAGCGGACGATTTCGAGGATATCGGGTTTTCCCGTTAAGTTATTAGCGACGCTTCCGCTTCGAGATATAATATTTAATTATACGAGATATTATTTAATTATTAATTTAGGTAACGTACCTAAATAAAAATAATTAAAATATAATAAATTATACGGTCGGGTTTTTTAAATAAACCTAAAATATAGATTTAGGTAGGTTTATGCTAATAAGGTATGCTAGCTAAAAAAATAATTATATTAAATAAAAAATAATTAAAGTAATTTTAAAGGGATTTATAAATATAATCGTTAAAGCGTATTAAATATTTTATTTATAGGTAAAATAAATGCTTAAATTAATTATTAAAGTAATAATTATTTATATAACCGTAGGAAATCCGTTTTTAATATTTTTATTTATTCCTTTATTAATATTTGTTTAAATCGTATTAATAGGTATAATCCTTATTATCCTAGATCGCTAAAATAAGAACGATCCCTAATTAGATCGTTACGATTTAAACGATCCTTTATTCTGGCGCGCTGCTAAAAACGTAATTTTATTAATATTTATTAATAGCTAATACGGGTGGTAATCCCTAAGGTTTAGGTCCGTAATCCCTACCCCGCAATATGCCTTTTTTAAGCGCTAATATATATTTATCTTCCTGCAAGGGTGCGTATTCGTAATAAAAATAAATAGCATTATACGTGCTTTATCCGGTTATTAAATACCGGAGAAATAAAAATTCTCTAATTCGGATAATTAAAATACGTAAAAATTTATTATATAATTATATTTAAAATTATTAAATATAAACGGTTTTTTCGAAAAACCTAAAATATACGTCGGTATAACCGAAATATAAAAAGCCTAAGCGTTATTTTTAATTCGTTAAAATTTAACGAACGAACCGTTAAATTTAATTTTCGATAAATTTAATCCGTATAAGGCTTTATCGACTTTATAATTAGCCTATTAAGGCACCGGTCCCGTTTTTCGATAGCAGCTATACCTCGAATTCCATATTATAAAATTCGAGAATTATAACTCGTTAAACGAATTTATTTCTAATTTTAAAAGCTATTTATTTAAGCTTTTAAACGTTAGGGCAAAAATCGACGATATCGATTAAAAAATAATTTTTATAACTGCTTTTTAATTAGCTTATTTTATATAAATAAACCGTTAACGAAATATTTTATAATTATTTACCCCTTTTATTTTAAAAAGTTTAATAACCGATATATTAAACGAAAATTAACGGGACCTAAATTCGGTAATAAGAAATTTTTATTTTACGGATAATAAGAATAATTCCCGATATTCCCGGACTAATCAGAATCGACGGGAATCCAAAAGCGGAAATAAAAAAAGGTGGAATAATTCGAATAAATCGAATAATTCGAATAAATCGAATAAGCCGAATACTTCGATTTTATCCATATCCTCCTCGAATAAATTAAAAAATCGAGGAAAATTACTATATAATACCGAAGAAATTACCGAAAAAGAGTCGTTTTATTTTTTTTCGGATATTCCGAATAAACGGAAATTAAATACCGTTTTACGAGATTAGTGGTTATACGATATCGGTTTTTTAAAGCATATTGCGAATAATAAGCGGTTATTCGCTAAATTAACCGTAAAATCGGATTTATTACCGATTATTATAAGTGGTGGAAAAATATTTTTAAAAAGAATAAGAAAAATTATTTTTTTATTCCGAATTAATTAGGAAATTCGTAAAATTACGTTATTAAACGTATTTTATATCCCGGAATTTCCGCTAAATATTATATCCGGCTAGCTTTATTATTAAAAAAGTAGTATTATAAGCGGGAATAAATTATACGATTTTAAAAATCGTCCGTTTGCTACGTTAAAATAAAAAAAGCGTGGTTTCTTCCTTTACGTAATATATATATTTAAACCCGATATAGTTTATTTAGCTATAAATCTATTAAAAATAATAGAAAAAGCCCGTATATTCGACGCGGCTTACCCGGAACCGGAATCGGTAATAAAATCCGATAAAATTACGGATTTTAAAAAAATCGAATTAATTTATAATTCGAATTTCCTTATAATTACGGAACGATAGCATAAAATTTTTGGCTATTTTAGCTTCGATATTTTAGCTAAAATAGCTAAAATAATTATTAATATACCGAAAAAGGAAATAAAAAAAGAAGATTTCTATTATAAATCTTGCCTTTCGGGTAAAATTACCCGTAATTAAGCCCGTATTAATCCTAATCGGGTAAATATATTATTATATCGAATTTATATTAATACGGTATATATTACCTTATTTAATTATTCCGGTTATAATTATATTACCGGCTTTACCGATAATAAAATCGGCTTTTATAATATAAAGTTTTCTAAGGAAAAATCCGAAATATTCGATATTATTACCAAAAAAATCGAATATTATAAAATATAATTTAATCGATACCCAAACGTGATTCGTATAAATAACGGCAGGGAGTTTTTCCCGGTTAAATTAAATAATTATTTAACCGAAAAGGGGATTATTTTCGAACCTATTATTCCGTATATACCGGAATAAAACGGTATTGCCGAGAGGACGAATGTGACGAATTATACGGTCGGGTTTTTTAAATAAACCTGGAGTATAAATTTAGGTGGGTTTATGCTAATAGGATGCGCTAGCTAAAAAAATAATTATATTAAATAAAAAATAATTAAAGTAATTTTAAAAGGATTTATAAATATAATCGTTAAAGCGTATTAAATATTTTATTTATAAGTAAAATAAATATTTAAATTAATTATTAAAGTAATAATTATTTATATAACCGTAGGAAATCCGTCCCTAATATATTTATTTATTCTTTTATTAATATTTGCCCTAATTACCTAAATTAGTTAATAATTAGTGGTGCTCGTTAATAATTAGTGGTGCTTAATGAATTTTATTAATTATTTTTGAACGCTTCCGGTAAGTTACGTGATTTTTCATTACGTGGTTTTCCGTTTAATAGTCCAGCTTTTTTTTATTCCGCTATAGCCCTTTGGGCCTGTGTTTTTTAAGCGCTAATATTTGTTGCTTGCTGGTAAGGGTGCATATTCGTAATATTAGCTCCTTTTTTTATATTTTTTATCCTTAAAAGATTATTTAGTCGCATAAATAAGTCGCGGGTGCTTATTTTTATAGTGCATTTTTGGTTTCCCTTTATTTCCCTTTTCCTATTTTAATAATAATATATGCTTATTATATTAAAATCGAATAAACGAAAAGCTCTGTCCGATAATTCTTTTTTTACCCGTCGCGTACGTCGTTAATTTGCTTTTAATAAATTAGGTTTCGAAGTTATGCCGTATTTTCGTTATTTTGTTAAAAATCTTTTATGCGTTACGCTAAAAGATATTAAGACGTATTAGCGGTATAATGCTACCGGGGAATTTTATAATAATATAAAGGCGCTTATTATTTTTTTTATTATAATTTTTGCAAAATATTATCGGTTAAAAAGTATTAAATCGTTAGCTAAATCGGAATTATTAGATTTTTAATAACGGGTAATAAAAACGTTATCCCGCTTAATCCGTTTGCGTAAGCAAAAAGCAATAGCTTGTTAGCGTAATTTAGAAATAGTGCGGAAAAAGGCTTCCGATTTAAATAATTTAAATCGCATAAAATCCGAAGCGGCGAATTTTGCATAATTTGCGGGTGCGATCGATATTATTAATTAATTTTCGATCGGATTCGAAAATATTTTTAAAAGCCTCGATTTTTAGTTATTAACTAAAAATATTAATTAAAAGCGGCGCAGCCCTTAATATGCTTCCTAGGTTTTTACGTATTTTTTTTAGGTAGGTAATTTTTTTATTTAACGTAAAATTAGTATTTTTATCCGATTTTTTTATAATCGATAATTTTTTCGATAATATATTTTTGCTAATTTAGCTTTATTTTTAGCGTTTCGTCGATTTTAGCGTCTTTTAGTGCTAATTTTAATAATAAAATATAAAAGGTTCGGTGGTTTTTTATAATTTTTAGTAATTTAAGTCGGTAATTAATATCCGAGATTTTTTTTTCGATTATAAATGCTCCGAATTTTTTAAAATCGAATTTATCGCTTAATCGTTTTATTTTAATATTTTTGCGTAAAAGGTAAATTTTATCTTTTTTCGCAAAAATTAGTCTTTTAATTTTTTTTATCGTAATATTCCTTAATTTTATTTTATAAAATAATAAAATTTTATTATAATTTCGCTTATAATCCCTTAAATTATCCTATATATTTAATCGTATATAATATAAATTCCTTTCCTTTTAAGGGTTTTTTTATAATATCTGGTTTATACCCGTAATTAGCGTAAAATAATAATATTTTTATAAATTTTCGTATTATATTATTATATACGAATTGCGTAAATAATAATAATATAACCTAATTATTTTATTAGTAATTAACATAATATTATAAATATTTTTTAAATACCTAATTTATTTATTTTATTTATTTATTTATTTGCGGATAATAAGCCGTAAATAATTTATAATTATATTTTAATTAATTAATAAATAATTTTTAGAATTTTAATATAAATAGCTTATTTTAATTTAAAATAATTTCGTTTAATAATCCGTATTTGCTAATTATTTCCCGGAGGAAAATATAAGTTAGGCTTTTTGCGTTATTAGCTTTTTTATATAAAAAGAAATAAGCGTATTTAATAAATCGTTTTATAAATATTAAAATATTATCGTAAAATACTTTAATTAAGGGTTTTTTTAATAATAGTAATTTTATAATAAAATTTAAAATTATCACGGGGTGCGGGCGGGTAATATAAGCTTGTGCCGTATAATAATATATTTTCTATAGTCTGGCAGGTCTATAAATAACGGCTTACCGTTACGGTAGGTTAATTAATAAGACGTAGCTCGAAGAGCTATAATTCAGGTTCCGATAAATCGGTGAAAATATTTGCAATTGCGGGATCCACCCGGGCCGCCCACAGCTAGCGCCCGGGTCCCTTCGCTAGCTGCCCAGCGGTAGCGCGCCTAGCGCCGTGATAATACTCCCCTCCTTAAGGCGGAGCTTTTATAACGCACGCTTCCTTTTTCTTTTTCCTTATTATTTCCTTACGGCGTTACTCTAATTCTCTTTACGTAGCCCCAAATCCACTACGCAGCTCTTTACGGTTCAGGCTCGGTATTCGGTATAAATAAATTCCGATAATACGGATAGGATCCAGTTTATCCTTATAATAAAAATTCCAGTAGGCAGGGCAATATAGCTGGCAGGGTTTAATTTATCCTTATAATAAAAATTAAATAAAACTAGGCTTATTCGGGTATCGGCGATAATAATTATTAATAATCTCTTAAGCGTTCTCTAGCCAAGCGGCGGGTAATTCCGTGGGTTTATCGTATCTTTCCCATTTAATAATATATTTAAAATGCGGTTTCCTATTACGACTTTTTTTATCCTAGCGGGAATCCAATATATCTTTTACCACCTATTTTTATATACCGTTTATTTTTATAAAAAGTAACGGGTCTTATCGTTATCTAAATAAGGGGTCGGTTAAATCGGAACGTAATAAGCTAATATAAAATATAAAATATATTTTTAAAAATAGCGGTAAATCTAGGCGGTAGGCGTAAAAGCTAATTATTTTATTAATTTTCTAAGGTCCTAAATTCTTTTAATCGAATTTTTCTTATAAGCGGACGGTTTTAATATTCCTAGCGTTTAACTATATTTTTTAATATAAATAAAATTTACGGGCTAATTTACGTTTCCGATTAATATATTTTTTATATCAAGCTTAAGCAATATAAATTTCGGATTTTAGGTATTCGTATATAATAGCCATTTTTTAAGCGAATTCTTTAGCATCCTTAGCGGCAAGTCGGGTTTTAGGTGGGATTAATTTAAATCCAAATCAGGAGTAATAGCCGTAATTTGCGAAAAAAAGGGTTATTTTTAAACTCTTATTTAAAATATTATTAATCGCGAATTCGGCTAAAGGCAGCTAGCGTACCTAATTATTTTGCAAATAGGATACGTAACCTCGCAAATATTATTTTAGGAATAAATTAGTAATTTTAATTTATTTATTAATTTCGGGGTAATATATGGTCGATAATAAGGCGGTAATCCCTAAGCGTCGAATTAGGTATTTCTAGAATTTAAATATAAATTAGGGTCTTTAATCGGATATTATCACGGCGCTGGGCGCGCTGCCGCTAGGCAGCTAGCGAAGGGACCCGGGCGCCAGCTATAGGCGGCCCGGGTGGATCCCGCAACTGCAAATATCTTCACCGATCTGTCGGAACCTGAATTATAGCTCTTCGAGCTACGTCCTGTCAATTAACCTACCGTAACGGTAAGCCGTTACCTGTAGACCTGCCAGACTGTAGAGAATACACTACTATACGGCACAAGCCTATACTGCCTGCCCGCACCCCGTGACAGATATAATAATTTTTAATAGGCTATATAATTTCCATATATATTTAACGTATAAGCGGGAAACCTTTTTAAAATCGCAGGTTCCTTTATAATAAATAAAGTATTTTTATTTAATTAGGCGGTTTATAATTATAAGGATCGCATCGTAACCGTAATTATCGGGCAAATGCGTAATAAAATCTATAAATATATTTTACTAGGCGCGCTGCGGGATCGGTAGCGGTTTTAATATTTTTTAGCGTGCTTTTCGGAAAACGGTAATTCGTTTATAAATATAATAATTCCGTACCTAGCGTTTTATATATAATAATATTCCGGGCTAATAATATTCTCGGGATAATGCTTTATATATACGGGCGCGGCCTATATAACCGGTTATTAGGCTAGCGTAATAAATTTTTAGGAATTCGGCATATAATTCTTAATTCTCGGGTATATATAAGCGATTTTAATAATATAAATATTTCCTTAATAACTCGCATTTTGCTAGCGAGATCCGGCGGTAGCGGGATTTTTTTTTTTTAAAAGCTTCGATAATCGAACGGAATTTTTAATTAATAAAATATCTTTAATCGAAAAATTCTTAAATTTTAAATAATAATAACGGGGCAATTCTTTTAGCGGATATTGCAAATTTATTCGGCTCTAAATCAGGCTGCGATTAATATTTAAAAGCCCCGGGTTCCCGGAGCTAATTACGGGTAATTAAATATAGCTTTATAATCGGGTCGGTAAAGCATACTCGTTTAGCTAAATATACTAATTTTATTTTATAATCGTAAATCTCGGGCGTCGGCGGCGGAGTTAGCGGTAATTTAACGGGTATCGGCGGTATATTAAGCTTATTTATTAGCGGTAAATCGGGGTCGTTAAAATTATTTTTTTTAATATTATTTGGCTTTAGTATAATAAGCGTTTATCCCCTTTTTTAGGCAAATTTTCTAACCTCCTAGTTAAAATATCGGGTTTAGCTCCTTGCTTTCCGGAACGATAAATAATCCTAAAATTAAACCGGGATAAGAATTCGGACTATTTAGCTTAGCGGCGATTTAGCAATTTCGTTATTATAAAATATTCCAGGTTCCGGTAGTCGGTAATAATTTTAATCGGGGAATTTATACCTTTTAATTCGGGTTTTTATTCTTTAAAATATCGGATAATTGCTAATAATTCTTTATCGTAAATCTCGTAATTATATTCGGTAACGGAATATTTTTTAAAAAAAAATATAATAAATCTTAAAATCCCATTATCGCTATATTAAAATAATACTTTAGCAAAAATATAATTAAATGCGTTAGTTTTTAGGATAATTTTTTTTTTTAATCGAATAGGGCCAGGACGGGTATAATAATAAAAGCTTGCTTTAGGCGGTCGAATGCAGATTAGTAGGCAATAATCCAATAAAAACGTATACCCTTCCGGGTTAAGGCGATTATCGGGGCGATAATTTTCGAGAAATTCTTAACGAAACGGCGATAAAAATTGCTAAATTTAATAAATGCTTAAACGTCGGTTAAATAAAACGGGGTTTTTTAGTTTTGAATAATATTAATTTTTTTCGGGTTTATACGAATCCTATTTTTTCCGACGATAATACCTAAGAAGGTAGTCTCGTTTTTAAAAAATTCGCATTTTTAAATTTTGGCGTATAAGCCGGCTTATTTTAGGGATTCTAATACCTTGCGTATATAATCTAAATGCTTTTTTTAGGTGCGGCTATAAATTAGGATATTATTAAGGTATGCGGTATAAAAGACGTTTAGGTATTTTCGTAATATATTATTTATAAACTTTTAGAAAATTACGGATACGCTAATTAGCCTAAATAGCATAACTAGCGATTCGTATAAGCTAAAACGGGTTCGGAATACGGTTAGGTATTTTTATTTTTTTTTATGCGGATATTATTAAATGCGGATATAATATCGATTTTCGTAAAATATTTTATTCCCTTTAAATTATTTAAAGATTTTTTTATTAGGGGAAGCGGGTAGCGGTTTTTAATAAAAATATTATTTAATCCTCGGTAATCGATATAAAAGCGGAGGCTATTATCGGCCTTTTTTATAAATAAAACGGGAAAAGCGGCTAATAAAAAGTTAAGCCGGATAAACCCCTTCCGTAGGTTTTCCTTTAATTATTCCTTTAATATAATTAATTCGTCCCGGGATATTGGGTATAATAGTTTAAAAAGGGGCGTTTTACCCTTTTACAAGCGGATATTATAGTTATAATTTTTATACGGTAGGAGTTTTTCGGCTTTTTTAGGCGAAAATATATTAAAGTAGTTTTTTAATTCGTCGGGTAGCAATTTTCCTACGTTTAGCGATTTAATATTTTATAAGTAGCGGTCGATATTTTCGATAATAATAATAAATAATTAATAATTTCTCCGGCTATATATAATATAAGCTCGTAAGGATATTCGGGTAATATCGAGATATTATAGCTCGGGGGGACGGGAAAGCAGGTTTTGCGGTTTAGCCTTAATAAAAATATTATATAAGATATAAATTTTCGTCGGGCGGGCAAAAATATTATAATATTTCCGATAATAATTATTATCGAATATAAACGTATGGCTGGCGAATCTAATTTTCGGGTCGTGCTTTTTTAGCTATAATATTCCTAAGATTACGGGATAATAAGCTAATTGCGTTACGAAAAGCTTGATTTTTTCGCAATAATCTTTTATTTTTAGGCGGGCCTTAATATAATAGGTAATTATCCCATTTTCGGCATTTTTACCGTCGAATATTTTAAGCCCGAACGGTTTTTTTAATTTCTTTAGTAGTAGCTCGTGGCTCGCGGCCTAGCTTTGGTTTATAAAGCCTTTTCCTTCGGTTTTAATATCGGTTATAGCATAAATCGGAAGCGCTTTGCTTCCTAATTCTAGGGTAATAAGTAGGATTATTAAATGGGATTTTTATTGCACGGATGTTATATAGCATCGGATAATGCATAAAAATAGCATTATAACGCATATTATATCGTTATAATAGCTATAAAGGCTATAAAGATATCGGTTATTAACGATATCTTTAACGTGCGGTAAAACCCCACTAAGTGGTGGCCATTGCGGTGGCAACACTATAGGGTAGCCCCACCCAAGTACCTTTTATAGTATTCCACCACTTTCCTTAATTATAAATTAACCGTATTATTAATTAATTTGATTATAAATCAATTAATTAATAATATATTCCAGAATGTTCTTATTGGTTGATTTAATGGGTATAAAAAGGAGTTATTCTACCTGTAGTTAGTTTACTTTCCGTCTCTCCTTAAGCTTCAATAAAACCACGTTTTTCAGCTTATTCCAGACGATTCTACGAATCTTATAGTTGAACGCTTCCCTGTGCCTAAGGTATATGATTATCCAATTAGACCTTAGAATAATTTTTGATCGGATTCTTTTTAAATAGAGATTCCCTTGGCGGTAGCAGTAAATAGTCGGACGGTGGCGGTAATTTTTAGGCGGCGCTTTTTTTTCGGAGCTTAAATGCGATTTAACCTAGATTCGCCTTATTTACCGAATTTTGTAGGCTCGGCGGTGGATTAGGTGATTGAGCGAAATCGGGATTATTGGGGCGGTGGATATAGCTGGCGTAAAATTGGCGGGACCGGGATACGGGGCGGGTATTAGGCTTTGGGTAGGAGGTAACGCGGTAATTTTTCGATTTATAGCGGTAGCATTTCCCGCGTTCCTTTTTTCCTTCGGGAATAAACCTTTTTTAGGAATTTAAATTTATTAGGTCTCCTTTAATAGCCGGGGGTAAGGTAGGTTTAGTATTTTTTTATTCCGGACGGGGGCTATAAAATCGCTATAATTAATCGAGGCTAGTCGTAGCGGGTGGACGGGAGGCCGCAGCGGCGGCGTAATTATTCGGGGCTTTAATAAGGGCAAGGACGCGGTTCCGGGAAATTTGTTATTAATGCTAGCGGTAGCGGGTATTAAGCATTTATAAGTAATTAGCATATTTTTTATATTTTCGCGACGGGGTAGGGCTATATAAAAATATATTTTAAAGTTTTTTTAAGATTCCTTGGAATAATAATAGGGATAAGGCGTTTTCGGGTATTTCTCCTTTTAGGGCTAGGCGTTAAAACTCGGAAAAATAAATATTAAAATCTAAATATTTTTATTTTAATTAATATAGCTTATTTTAAGCGTTTTAAACGCGATTAAAATTTCCGAAAGCGTTTTTTAAATAAGCAAGCATTTAAAGGTAATTTAAAAAATCGGGAATTTTATAACTAATTTTAAATAGGATTAGCTTATAAGCCTTCCCGGTTAAGCGTTTAATAATATAAATTAGGCGGATAATAATAATAGGAAATCGGTTAATATTAGCCTTTATTTTGCTATAAATTTATTGCGTAAAGCGCCGAAAATCGCTTCGAGAGCTATCGAATTTTTTTAAATTAGGGATTTTTTTATTAAAGTTAAAAGATCCGGAATAAACGGGAGGAATAAGCGTAATCGGTTTCGATGCAGGATTTGCGGGGTATTTAGCCGGAGGGCTTAAAATATTAATAAGGACGGTTCGGGAAGTTTATATAATAGGCGTAGCGATATTAATTAAGCGAAGCTTCTTAGCCTTTAGCTGAATAATTTGCTTTTAAGCGTCGTGATTTAATTCCTTTTAGTATTTTACGACGCCTTTTAGCTTAAAAATTCTGCTTTTTAAACTTTAGGCTATAGATTTATAATTAAATGCGGATAAACGAGAGCGCTCCGCTTTATTCCTTAAAGCGTCCGTATAACCGCTTATATAACGCAAATATAACAATTAATCGGACGGGTTATTAATAACGTAAGCGACGAGCTTTTTCGGGGAATCGATACCGAAAGGTGGTTCGGGCGGGTCGTAAGGCATTATAGCGGGCGGATACGGCGCTTATAGGTAGGAGCTACGTAATATTACGGGGTGCGGGTAAGTAATATAGGCTTATGCCGTATAGCAATATATTTTTTATAATTTAGCAGGTTTATAGGTAACGGCTTACCGTTACGGTAAGTTAATTAATAAGATATAGCTCGAAAAGCTATAATTTAGGTTTCGATAAATCGGTAAAGATATTTGCAATTGCGGGATCCACCCGGGCCGCCCACAGCTAGCGCCCGGGTCCCTTCGCTAGCTGCCCAGCGGTAGCGCGCCTAGCGCCGTAATATTTTTTAGCTTATATTAGACGATTTTACGAATCCTATAATTAAACGCTTCCTTGTGCCTAAGGTATATGATTATCCAATTAGTCCTTAGAATATTTATATTATTAAAATCGCTTATATATGCCCGAAAATTAAAAATTATATACCGAATTTTTAAAAATTTATTACGCTAGCCCCGTTACCGGCTATATAAGCCGCGCCCGTATATATAAAGCAATATTTCGAGAATATTATTAGCCCGGAATATTATTATATATAAAACGATAAATACGGAATTATTATATTTGCAAACGAATTACCGCTTTTCGAAAAGCACGTTAAAAAGTATTAAAACCGCTACCGATCCCGTAACGCGCTTAATAAAATATATTTATAGATTTTATTACGCATTTACCCGATAATTACGGTTATAATGCGATTTTTATAATTATAAACCGTTTAATTAAATAAAAATATTTTATTTATTATAAAGGAATTTGCGATTTTAAAAAGGTTTCCCGCTTTTACGTTAAATATATATAGAAATTATACGGTTTGCTAAAAATTATTATATCCGATTAAGGTCCTTAATTTATATTTAAATTTTAAAAATATTTAATTTAACGCTTAAGGATTACCGCTTTATTATTAATTATATATTACCCCGAAATTAATAAATAAATTAAAATTATTAATTTATTTTTAAAATAATATTTGCGAGATTATATATTTTATTTATAAAATAATTAAATACGCTAGCTATTTTTAGCCGAATTCGCGATTAATAATATTTTAAATAAAAATTTAAAAATAATTTTTTTTTTCGTAAATTATAATTATTACCCCCGATTTAAATTCGAATTAATTTTATTTAAAACCCGATTTACCGCTAAAAACGCTAAAAAAATTTATTTAAAAAATAGCTATTATATATAAATATTTAAAATTTAAAATTTATATTATTTAAGCTTAATATAAAAAATATATTAATTAAAAACGTAAGCTAATCTGCAAATTTTATTTATATTAAAAAATATAATTAAATATTAAAAATATTAAAATAGCCCGTTTATAAAAAAATTCGATTAAAAAAATTTAGGATTTTAGAAAATTAATAAAATAATTAGCTTTTATATTTATTATTTAAATTTACCGCTATTTTTAAAAATATATTTAATATTTTATATTAGCTTTTTACGTTCCGATTTAACCGACCTTTTATTTAAATAATAATAAAACCCGCTATTTTTTATAAAAATAAACGGTATATAAAAATAAATAATAAAAAATATATTAGATTTTTGCTAAAATAAAAAAGGTCGTAATAAAAAGCCGCATTTTAAATATATTATTAAATAAAAAAAATACGATAAACCTACGGAATTACCCGTTATTTAGCTAAGAAACGCTTAAAAATTATTAATAATTATTATCGCCGATACCCGAATAAGCCTAATTTTATTTAATTTTTATTATAAGGATAAATTAAATTTTATTAGCTATATTACCTTGCTTATTAAAATCTTTATTATAAAAATAAATCAGATTTTGCTAATTATATTATTTTGCTTATTAGAATTTTTATTATAAGGATAAATTAAATTTTATTTATATTATCGGAATTTATTTATATCGAATACCGAGCCTAAACCGTAAAAAGCTATATAATAAATTTAAGGCTAACGTAATTAATAAGCGAGACGTTAATACAAGCGAGTCGCTAGCTAAACCGGATTTTTTAATTGCAAACTCACGGAATTTAATTATTACGTAATAAATTTAATTAAATTATTTTAAATCCTTTTTATCGGATATTTCTATTTTAATTATATAAATTCGCGCATTATGTCCGGGGTTGCCGCAAATATTATAACGCCGAACGCGCGCTTTTGCCTTTTTCGGACGATTATTATTATTATTATTTTTTTGCTTTATTAACCTATTATCTTTTTTTTCGACCTAAATTTCTAATCCCTTTTAGACGGTAAAAGTCCCTTTAGGCTATAAACGTTTATTCTTTATTCTCTGACGCTTGCTAAATATATAATTAATTTTTTCCAATTTAGCGACTTTATTTTTAAAAAGGGTATTTTTATAAAAAAAACTA
The DNA here is from genome assembly GCA_023628315.1 of Neopestalotiopsis sp. M2102B. Taxonomy (NCBI): domain Eukaryota; kingdom Fungi; phylum Ascomycota; class Sordariomycetes; order Amphisphaeriales; family Sporocadaceae; genus Neopestalotiopsis; species Neopestalotiopsis sp. M2102B. Next base: position 185,357 of record JAMAKW010000087.1, read on the forward strand.
TATATAGCTTTTGCGAATAAATTTATAGCTATAATAATTAACGTTAGCGAATTTTTTTAATAAATAGAAATTCGGTTTTTAATATATATTAATTATAAAATCGCTTTTTTAATATTATTAGGTATTATTAAAGCCTAAAAATAAGGTAAAATTTTAGGGTTTAGCGAAAAAACTCGGATTATTATTACCGGTTTTAGTTTTAAAATAATATATCCGGGATCGAAAGGTATTAAACTAATGCCTTTAAAATTAGCCTAAATATTTTTTAAAATTATTAACGCAATATAGGCGCTATAGAATATAGGAAAGAAATTTTTTTTTAAAATATGGGTTATATAGCGCCGTATAAAACTTTTAATTTCGCGATTATAAGCTCGTTTTAACGGGCTAAAATATTTAATATTAAAAAATTAAAATTTATAGGATAAATAAGCAAGTATGCAAAAAATAATAATATTATTTTTTTTATAATAATTCTCGAAAACTTCCGAATAATAGCTTTTATAGCCGTTAAGGATAAAAAGGCGTTTTATACCCCGTAAACGCGACTTAATATAAAAATTAAAATATTATACGAAATCTAAACCGAGTTCGTTAGTTATCTAGCTATTATTAAATACCCTAATTTTTTAATCAGGCGGTATTTGCGTATCGCGATATTAAAAAGCGAAATGGGTTTTGCTTTAAAAGATAATAAAAAGCGGCACCGCGTAATTTATCGCATTTATAGCGGTAATAATTATAAATTAATTTTTATTATTTTATTATATTTGCTTTGGCCTAGCACGTTTTTTTAAGCTTATAACGATTATTTTAAATACGATAACGCCTATTATAAATCCGGTTTTATCGAAATTATAAATATTTTTTAATTAGATCGCGTTTTCGGCGATAACCTTTTTTACGCGTTTAAACCACGCGTTATACGCGACCGGATCTTTATATAAAACTTTATTATAATTTATTTTACGATTATAACGCGTCCGGAGAAATAATGTTCGCTTAATGAAATTGCGCGTTTAATTAATACCGACGCGTCCCGCGCCGCGATCGGCCAATAATCGATTCGCTATATTTTTAATATATACGTATCGGGGCGGAAATAATCGCGTATTTAAATCGAGAATAAAGGAAATAATTACTTTTTTTTCGGAAATCGTTAATTTCTTTAAATTAGCTATAATATTGCGTCGGGCAGGTTTTCCGGCGATTCGGTCGCGTAAGGTCGTCCGGGGGACGTGGTAGATGGATGCAAGCTTCGAAATAGGAATATAGGGATCTCTTTTGTGCGCCTGGATAGCGAGTTGCAAATCCGATTCGTTATACGAAGATATCATTATTTTTGGTGGAGGAATGAAGAATCAAAGTTTAGTGGTGAAGAAGTTTAAGTTGGCTGGCGACTCGCTTGTATTGGCGACTCGCTTGTCAATTACGTTAATATATTTTTTATATTAAGCTTAAATAATATAAATTTCGGATTTTAAATATTTATATATAATAGTTATTTTTTAAGCGAGTTTTTTAGCGTTTTTAGCGGTAAATCGGGTTTTAAATAGGATTAATTCGAATTTAAATCGGGGGTAATAGCTATAATTTGCGAAAAAAAGGGTTATTTTTAAATTTTCGTTTAAAATATTATTAATCGCGAATTCGGCTAAAAATAATTAGCGTATTTAATTATTTTATAAATAAAATATATAATTTCGTAAATATTATTTTAAAAACGAATTAATAATTTTAATTTATTTATTAATTTCGGGGTAATATACGGTCGATAATAAGGCGGTAATTTTTAAATATTATTCTAAGGACTGATTAAATAATCATATACCTTAGGCATAGGGAAGCGTTCAATTATAAGATTCGTAAAATCGTCTAGTATAGGCTAAAAAACGTGGTTTTATTAAAGCTTAAAGAGAGAAAAAAAGTAAACTAATTATAAATAAAATAACTCCTTTTTATACCTATTAAATTAACTAATAAAAATATTTTAAAATATATTATTAATTAATTAATTTATAATTAAATTAATTAATAATACGGTTAATTTATAATCAAGGAAAGTGGTGGAATACTATAAAAGGTATTTAAATAGGGCTACCCTATAGTATTGCTACCGCAATGGCTATTATTTAGTGGGGTTTTACCGTACGTTAAAAATATCGTTAATAACCGATATCTTTATAGCTTTTATAGCTATTATAACGATATAATATATATTATAATGCTATTTTTATGCATTATCCGATGCTATATAACATCCGTATAATACTCCCCTTATTAAATAATATCGGTTAAGTTTAATAATTTTACGAACTTTTGGAATTTATCCCTAGGAAGTGGTTTCGTAAAGCCGTTTGCTAAAATATTATTCGTTGATATATATTCGATATAAATATTTTAATTTTCGACTTTTTAACGAACGTAATAATATCGAATAATTATATATTTCGTTCGTTAATAATATTCGGGGTTATAAGCCAAATTAATAGCTCCCGTATTATTTCCTTTAATTAATACGATATTAATAATAATACCGATTTCTTCGAGGAAATTTTTTAATTATATAGCCTCCCGGGTAGCCTACTCTAGCCCGTTAAACTCGGCTTCGGTGGTTAATAAGGAAATCGTTAATTGCCTTTTCGATTTCTAGCTTATCGGTCCGTTATTTAAGGTAAATAAATAACCGGACGTAAGTTTACGGGTTTCGTAATCCCTAGCAAAATCGGCATCGGAATATCCTATTAATCCGGGTTTTATAATCCCGTTATAGGTGATTCTAAGGTGGAAATAGGATTTTATATAGTTAAAAACCCTTATTACCCCTTTTATCGAAATATTCGATAAGTTTTGCATAAATCTGGCTAAAAACGATACGGGGTAAGCCAGATTAGGCCTAGTTTATATTATAGCGTATATTAATCCACCTAATAAATGCTGGTATCGGTAGATAAATTCCGAAAAAGCCGGTTTTTCGTTATTTTTATTAATATATAACGATTTCGGAAAACCAGGATTTAGCGGTATATTAGATGGTTTTATATCGGAAAAACCGTTAATTTCTAGTAAGTATTTAAGGTAAATTAACTAGTTAATATAAATAGTTTTTTTTCTCGGTTTCTTTCAATTTATATACCGAGGAAATACGAGATTAGTCCTAGGTTTTTTATTTCGAAATTTTTCGAAATATCTTATTTTAATTGGTTAATTTTCCGTAAATTAGGATTAAAGAATAGAAAATTATCTACGTAAGTAATAATAAAAATATTAGAATTTTTATTATAATACGCTAATTCGTTTGAAATAAGTGGATTAAATCCGAGCTTTTTTAAGGCGTTTTTTAGTATAATTTGCTATTAACGTAGATTTTATTTAAGGCCGTATAATGCCTTTTTTAATAATATAGCCTGGGTATTATCGTTTTTCCATCCGAAATTATTTAATTCCGGGTTTTCGGCAAGAAAGTCGGATAATCCGGTTATCGGGGTAATAAATACTTTTTCGTTTAATTCCCCGTTTAAAAAAGCGCCGATTATATCGATTTATTCGATTTCCCAATCGTAATATACGGAGAAAGCTAATAAAAGCCTTTAAATAATGGATTTTATTCCCGTAGCGAAAGTTTTAAAATAATTAATACCGTATCGTTATTCGAATCTACGTACTACTAATCTTGCCTTATACCGCTTAATATTACCGTTTTTATCGGTTTTTCTTTTGAAAACCTATTTAACGGTAAATAGGTATTTACCGGCTTTTTAGATTTCATTACGATCGATTGCTTAAAAAGTCCTTTTTCGTATAAATTGCCGGAATTCTTCGTAGGCAGCTTATAGCCACTATTCTTTTTCGGGAGTTTTTAACGCTTATTTAAGCGTTTTCGGTTTAGTATAGCCGTTATCGATCGTGGAATAATACGAGATGTTAGCGAATAATTCGTCGTATTTAACGAATTTATCTCGTTTTTTTTCCGTAAATTTCGGAAGGATTATTTCGATATTCGATTTCGGAATATTCGAAAAGTTATTTTTACTGGATTCGGTGTTCCCGGGTAAGTTCGGTTATTCGCTGATACCGGGTAAATTCGGTAGGTCGATATTTATAGCTGTGGATTCTTTTTTTAACCGGAGGTTATAAGGGTTATTAACCTTTTAACTTTCGTGATTAAATAAACCGATGTGTCACGGCGCTAGGCGCGCTGCCGCTGGGCAGCTAGCGAAGGGACCCGGGCGCCAGCTGTGGGCGGCCCGGGTGGATCCCGCAACTGCA